>LGRX02035583.1:0-42294 GCA_001247695.2 Cymbomonas tetramitiformis | reverse complement strand
ATAAGGTGCTGCCTGAAGGTACTGAGGTGTGACTGGGGAATCAGGAAGAGGAATACCGTGTGCTCGGGGTCGGTTGCAAAGTCTCGGTTGGCCTTCTTGAGCATCCGCTCACAGGTGAGCATGTCAAAGGGCGGGTTGCCATATATATAGGCACCGGCCCAGAGGTGGCCTCAGCAGGAATCAGAGAGTGAATACCTGGCTGGGCAGGTCTGGTTGTTACCCACGCCGGGGGGGGGAGGTGATCTCCGAAGAGAGAGATGTCAAAGTTGTGTTCCCCGGTCTTGGCCAGTGCAGCGGGCGAGCCCTTCAGGAAAGCCCACTTGGCATACTCTGAGCGGGCCCACATCCAATCACTGATCTCACCAGCGGCGGACACGTGAGACAGTCTGGGTGAGTGCACTGGCGGCTCCCTCAGGGACCTCTGCCCACATATAGTCTGTGCCAGAGTCAATGATCCGATAGACACGGCCAGTAGGCAGGTGGGTGTACGTGAGGGGCACACGGTCAGGTGATCCGAAGCCGAGGGATAACATATTAACCCGAGAGGACAGGAGAGTACGGCAGCCTGCTTTATAGTGTGAGTTTGGGAGAACGAAGTGGTCGATGGCTCCGTCCTAGATACAGACCCCATACATATGGAATGTCACAGTAGCATCTGTCCTGTGAGCTCCAGCCGTGACCATAGTGAAGGCCACCGTACGGGAGTACTGTAGTCCACGTCGGTGCAGGCCGACAGGTCCTCGCACATGACACATGTAGCTCCAGAGTCACACACAATGCCCCTGTCAACCCCGACGGGTGCAGGGACAACACTGGCCAGAGAATTGAAGCCAGAAGCAGCCCACTCCTCGTCGGGTACATACAAAGGAAATGACTATGCACTGCCATAATAAACCAGAATAGTTACCAGTATAACCAGCGGGTACCATAGGGTAGACCACTGTAACTGACCCGAGCTGGCCAGACAGTACACCAAGCTTCACAGACGCATAAGTACCGACAACGTAACCAGAGACCATACATAAGCCGGTATCACCGGTAGCCAGTCCATCAGCTGAGAAAAGCTGACCAGCAGAACGGCCGACGGACCCCCCTGCTGGCGGGGTAAGCTGACTGACTGACTGACTGACTGATTGACTGACTGCCACAGACCCAGAGAGTACCCAAACAATAGTGCCGAGGTACATAAGGCCGGCCTACAGATAACCAGGATAGCAGCCCAGGCTGGTGAGGAGTGTCGGAAGGCACGGGGCTCACCCTCCGGAGGCCGGGTCGTTGGAGGTCGGGACTTGACCGCCGGAGACTGCCGGTTTACAAGGCGCCTCCAGGTGCGTACGGGAGTCTTGGCACCGACGGCAGGGAGACAAGCCGATACAACCATACCCCAGGTGACAACATGCCAAAGTGCCAGAGCCCGTGGGTGCATCTCTAGCACAGCACCGGAGGCACCACCAGACTGCACCGCATCTGCCATGCCAGAGAATGCAATAATGCAGAGCAAACTCATGTAGAGGAAATGGCCAGCCCCATAGGGCCTGCGGCCCGGGCCACCCGGACCCCTGGGCCGGGATAGCGGTGCCGTGCTCGCCAGCTGTACAGCTCCAGGGAATTCGGTGTTAGTGGTTGTGATCTGTACGTCGGCCGCCGGCACAGCCGGCTGCTGCGGCTCAACACTAAAGTGCTGCAGCGACATGGCCGTGTCCTGAGGCCGGTGCACCGCAAGGTGGAGCTGAGCAGGCGTGTCCTCACCGTCGGGGCACTCCCCATCGTCAGGATCTTGGTACGAGTTGAAGCGGTTGGCAGCGTCGTAGTACTGCTCCTCAGAGCGGCCACATGAATCCCAAATAGCCCACTCTGACTCAGTCCAAGGCTCCCCACTGTCAACGGCAGAGTGCGGCACTACGGCAGCCGCCTGGGCCGCGGGAAGGTCAAGCGGTGCCTCCCCGAGCTCCAATGAGTAAGAGTACATGCACGACTCATAAACCTCCTCCTCCGGATCGAGGAAAGCCTCATCCAGCTCTGCCAGGATGTCCGCAATAGGTGTGCCCTCGGGGTGAAATCCCGCCATGTGTGCACTCTGCACCCCTCCAGGGCAATCACGGCGGAAGTGAGGGCCGCCGCAGTCCCAACACTGGACCGTGTGGCGACCCAGTGCATCACGGGTCACCCGCAAGGCAGTAGGTGAACCACCGGACGCAGGCTGCTGGGGCCTTTGAGTCCGCTAGTACGGAGGGGCATGAGGGGAAGGATGCGAGCCCTTCCTGTGCCCCTTCATGTTCTGTTGCCGATTCTTTCCGCCGCGGCCCTGTCTGGCGCGGGGAGCTGCAGCCCTGTCGCCCCCAGACCGGTGAGCACCCTGCCCGGACGTCTGCGGCCGAGCATCCCGAGGCTGCGGCGGGTGTCTGGGCTCGTCACGCCTGCGGCCACCCACGATACGAGTCTGCGGGATACCCGCACGGGCCATAAGGGCGGCAGAAGGGGACTCCCCAGAGAGGAGTGAGGCCGCCAATGCGGAGACCCCATCCTCCTTCTTCTTCTCTTTAAGCAGCTTCGCCTCCTCTGTTCGCTGCTGGTGAAATGCCTTCACAGCCAGCGTGTATTGCTGGATGCCGAGCGCCCGCTTCCTCCTGCCCTCTGCCGTCTTAGAACTCCACTCCTGCAGCAAGTCCTTATAGTATGTGGGGCACATACGGAGGGTGAGAAGGTCCAGGGCGAACCCCACACCCCACACATCGTCAGGCTCGATACCAGGCTTGAGCTCGGACCGAATAGCGGTGTGGTGCTGCATGAAACCCTTGATGTAGGGCTCAGGGTCCACACCCTCCAGCAGCTCGATAGCCGGTGCGGTCTCGAACAAATAGCCATGGGAGACCCACGGCCTGCGTCGCCTGGCCACAACGCGGCAGATAGCAAGCCACGCGCGGCGTCCATCCTCCTCGGAGACCGCAGCGGACTCCTCGATAAGCCGCAGGCAAGATCCTCTCACCAACGCGGTGAGGATGCGAAAGAGAATCCTAGATGCCTCAGGGAGTACACGTGCTGTAAGATCGGTAGGGTGAAATACCGCAGCGAACTGAAGATTGTTGTAGTCGGTCAGTTGGGTTTTTACCGCTCGCGTGAAGCGGTCCAAGGCCTCCTCACAAGGCACTTGGCCTTTAATTTTGTCGATGTCAAATACCCACTCCGAGGCCTTGATGTGCGTTGGCCGGCACTGGTCACGCACTTGCTGGATGATGCCAGTGCGGTGACCCGGCTCCCGGAGAATGGTTTTGCAGTCCTCAATGAACGCCCCGAGAACCGCAGCACGTCCAGTGTCATCACCCGCAAGTGGGCGAGCCTTCACAGGCGTAGGAGGGATAGGAGCCTCAGGGCCGTCGGAGAAGGGACCGAGAGCTCTCCGCGTGTCGATCCCAGCCGGGACCGGCGTGGTAAACCCATCCGAAGAATCCACGGTGGTCATAGCGGCTGTAGGTGGAGCACCGGCGCGATGAAACCCTAATAATAAGGCTTAGCCGCCTTCAAGGAAGGGGCCAAATCTGATATAAATTCAAAATGTGCTCCGATGCTCACGAAACTCGGTGACACCGCCGGGTTTGGCGAAGTAAAAATATCCCCCAAAGGAAAATATCTGGATGTCAAAACTCCGTAAATGCCAAGCGTCCAAAAACGGCCAACTCAACCGTAAGATCCGGAAATGCGCTCAATAAACACGAACAAGCGGCAAGCGTGGCGAATTAAGGTAAAATGATACGGGTAAAGAAGCATAGAGTCACGAGGAAAAAAAACGCGGAGCGGCGGGGGTGGGCGGAAAGTAAGAGTGGGGGGTCGAGGTCCTTGCGCTTGTCGATTCCGCTGTCATGGCCCATTTTAACGTGTCGCGAGCCACTAGGTGCCATACTCTGCGCGATGTTGCATACAGTTGGGGGCCCCATCGCTCCCTGACCCATCTCCTCCATACTCTCCTCCGCCACTCGTCGCGCTTACCTCATCATCTACGCAGTCAGTTGCGCCGCGAAAACGCGGCACCCCGCAACATTCTATCTACGCTTAGCCACGCTCGCCCCTCTACAGCTTTAGCCAGCCATTTAGTGGCTTTGAATCAAAACCACTTTAGGCAAGTGGTGGGCATAGCCTACTAGAATGTCCCAGTGATACAGTGAAAACGCTGAACGCCGTAGGGTTTGAGTGAGGCAATCGGGTATATTAAAAGATAGAAATGAATACACGACTCTAATAGAAAAGGTGATATCGGGATATATATATATACAATTGGCTACTGCCCAGTGGTACTAGTCATAGTACCAGAATCGAATCTGGTACTATCACAAGTACCAAAACACTAGAATTATTTTTGATGTCCTCCTCCATCCTGATGGTGATATCCATGATATACCATTACCTTAACGACCCAAACTGAGTTGTATTATGCCCCATTGGTCCATAGGTTACGTGTAGCCCTCCCGGTGGATGCATATTGCCAACAAGGTGGAGTTTTGTGTTACACAATGGTGTCTCACTTGTCTTCGAAATCATGGCGCTACTTTCGGATTTCTTTTTGAACAGACTTGGGATTCTATTCAACCCATCGATGGCTCAAATTGAAGCTGTATAACATGGCCAATGATGGATGTGAGCATGGGGCAGTTGGCATACTGCCCGTCGCTGAAACTGCGACATGCTAAACATCCCATCTCCACCAAATGGTCCAACTCAAGATTCCTTAAGTATGAGGGCTATCGTCGATTTTGGAGCCTAGTCGTGGCACTAAAGCTACGAAATAAGTATATTATAACGTCGGATCGCCTCACCAGCGTTTATGACATCAAAAGTAAAACCATATATCGATTTTTCAAGACCTTTACATGCATGAGAAGTTGCCGTACTTGGACTCTACACATGGAACTTAAGTACGAAACCGCTCCCGATATTACTACAAAAAATGCTGAGAGGCCATTTTATCACACCCTTGGGTGTTATCGAATCCCAATACTGGCGTTAAAGACGTTCAAATGGCACAACGCATGACGACCACTTAGGATACATCCCAATAATGAAATTTGACATCATGCATGCCACCTCGTGGCCACATAGCGTGCCCTTTTAAGTCACCGCGCGCTTGGTACTTGTGACAGTACCAGAAAATTTAATTAATTTTATGGCGTTACACCCCCCAAAAGCACACCGCACATACACATACCTAAAGTTCACGAGAGTACATTTCAGCATCAATAACAATTCAAAAGGGTCCTAAATGATTTTTCAAAACCTTCATGGGACTCATACACCCCATCTAGTGCCCATAATAAAGCATACATTTTGGTACTTGTGACAGTACCATACCACCGGGCAGTAGCCACAATCCAGTCAGAGAAAACACAGTGACGGGTGCTCGGAATGTGATAGCATAAACTAGAGAGACAGACATACGGACTGTCTAACTAAATAGAGAAGGCTAACGTGACGGGGACACGGTCACGGGTGACACATGCCACACACAGTGAGGGGTGACGCAAGGAGCGAGCAGGCCCCCATACAGTGGGGGAGGGGAATCGGCTTCCTCGTGACACCACCTCACCCCGAAGGTGTGAGTGGCAATCCCAGAGCAAGCAAACCCTAAAACCTAAACCCAATGTTACTTAATGTCAGAGTTCAAGGGCCCATTGCAGCCAGCTAACAGTTGGCAAGATGCGGTGAAACTCTGTAAGCTAATTGTGGCTATGGTGAAGGCTAGTTCACTCAACATGTTGGTTGCGATGTGACCGTGTTTTCACTAAGTGGTGGCGGCGGTCTTCTCGAAGATGTCGAGGGGCATCCATACGACGAATCAACCAACTCCTGTGCGGTGCCAAAGCCAAAAGTAGCCTGGCACCACCAGAGCGAATGCGTCGATGAGAAGGGGTTGGGGAGGTGGAAGGTGAAAAATGCGGTAAGGGGGCGCGATTGAGCGCATTGGGAATGGCTCGAAAGGAACGATGGTGAGGGGCGAAGTGGGCGTGGCAACATCACCACACACCACTAGATGGTGAACAGGTGGGGTGCAAGGCGAGGGCGAAGGGAGTGGAGGGACGAAGTCGAAGGAGTCAAAGCACTCGTTGTTGATGGCGAACGCGATGGACTCGAGTTTGGTGCTTGGTGTGTAAGCACCACCAGGCACCACCAGACCACAGTCAAAGGGAAGATGTTGTCGTCGAAGCAAGTCCAGTGCATACCGAACTGCGGCCATGCGCGCACGCTGGCGTAGCGAGGCCATGATCTCTGCGGCCGCGAAATCTGGAAGGCGCGTCGATAGGGTTTCGAGGCGCAAAGGTAACTTTCCGAAAAATCAACCAAATCAAGCGATGGAGAAGTCAAATCGGGGTAGAATCTGACGAGGAAAACGGAGGTAATGTCAAAAACGTCGTACGGTAACTCGTATTCCCTCCAGAAGGGGTGCTGCTGGTCAGAAAGTTGAGTGGACGTTTGGGTTGATGGTGATAACGTAACTTCCCGTAAAATTAACGGAATCGGACGATGTAGGGGTCAAATTAGGGTAAAATTCGACGAGGAACACGGCGGTCACGTCAAAAATGCCGTAAGGTAAGTCAGTTTTCCGGCAGCAGAGGCGCTGCTGGCCAGAGCGTTGAAGGACGCCGAAGGAAGTACGAGCCGGCCAGGGTGAAGGAACAAGAGGGAAAGAGGGAAGTCTGGCCGAGGGAGATCGCGTAAACCAATCACAGACGGTAGGTAACACACGAAGTGAGACAAGGAAGTTGGGATGAGGCAAAGCGAGTCCAGCCAAACCGAACACCACCAAGCGTGATGTGGGTCGATAACCTGATAGAAAAGGTGATATCGGGATATATATATAAGGTATATATATATATACAATCCAGTCAGAGAAAACACGGTGACGGCTGCTCGGAATGTGATAGCATAAACTAGAGAGACAGACATACGGACTGTCTAAATAGAGAAGGCTAACGTGACGGGGACACGGTCACGGGTGACACATGCCACACACAGTGAGGGGTGACGCAAGGAGAAGCAGGCCCCCATACAGTGGGGGGGAAATCGGCTTCCTCGTGAGACTCTCAGGCTATCTAAGTGATGGAAACACTGAAATGCTTCCAGTATAATTATATTGTTGATCAGACAATATAATTATATCGGGCAACAACCTCCCGACGAGAGCGAGATCCAGACGGGACTTGAACCTGCGCGCTCAACCTGCGCGCTCAAGGTGCAAGCCCAACATATATCGCTAAGGCGTAGGGCGCGGGCGCTATGTGTCGGGCTTGCACCTTGAGCGCGCAGGTTCAAGTCCCGTCTGGATCTCGTCGGGAGGTTGTTGCCCGATATAATTATATTGTCTGATCAACAATATAATTATACTGGAAGCATTTCGGTGTTTCCATCACTAAGCTTTGACGGGCCGTCACTAGGCAATCATATCGTGTGTCACAATAGAGAGGTTCCGCAAAGTGGACCAAGGAGTGGTATCGATATTCAATATTTTCGATATATCGATATATCGATATATCGATATTGATTGATATGCATTTTATTACATATCGAAATATTGAATATTGATTGATCGCAAGAGGCAACATATCAAATATTGATTGATACCGTGTGGATAGATATTGGATATTGATTGATATCGAATCCAAAAATATCGACATCGATCAATATGCGATATGGTATTCGAATATCGATTACAAAATTCGATATCGATATATCGATCAATAAATATCAGCATTTTTTCGGAAAGTCGATCTTTGAAGCCAGATAGGCGGGCATACATTGGCGAGTGATTCATAAGCTCTTCCCTCGCATGCCTAAGATTAATTTATCGATCATAGAGGGCAAGAAATCGGACTTCCTATTCGTCGGGTTGGTGCCTGGTGGTGGCCTTGGTGGGGTCTGGGCTCTTGGGGTGTATCGTCCGTTCCCAGAATTTTAACATCAACATAAACATTTTTATGACACTAGCTCTAGGCTTGCACCACTTGCCATTGTTGACTGTGACGCGAGCGCGTAGGAGGTAGGCGCAGAGAGCATGCCTCGCGGCAGAGGAAAACGCCCCCGTCATGGCCAGAGAACCACGGAAGAACTCGTGCCCAAAGGGAAAGGAGCAGTGAAATGCATCCCACAGAATCATTTCGATGCAGCCAGCAGTGACGACACAGAGTACGAGGTAGAGGCAGTCCTCGCTGATGAGCGCAGCAATTATGGCCTATGGCGTCTCACAGTTTCTGATAAAATGGAAGGGCTTTGAAGATACCTCTAATACTTGGGAGCCCTTAACGAATTTGCCTGGCCATGACATCGTGGTTGAAGAATTCCGCGCAAATTTGCAACGAGAACAAGATCAGCTTGCACGAGAAGCTGCCGCTGCGAAGAGTGCGTCAAAAGAGGGGGAATCAAGTGCAGGTTTGTACGTTTTATATATCTGCATTTTCCTTCTCCCCTAGCATCTGTTGCCGTTTCACCAGTGACGAAGGGTTTCCACACAACAGTCCGATTCGCCAACAGTGATTTAAACACCTCACTTAGGTATTTATTGTCGCAACCTGTGATGTTCGCAGGCACCGAAAACCGTGATGGGTTCACCGACGTTGGTGATCAACTGCGGAGTATGTACTGGCAGCATTTCGAAGTGCTCAAGGAGGGCAAGAAAATAACCCACTATCGCTGCAAGCACTGCGGCCCCGATGCTCCGAAGAAGGAGTGTTGTGGGAATACGTCTAATCTACGAGCACATCTTCTTCATGCTCACAAGGACGTCGTTGTCGCTGCGAAGGGGGCGGATTTATCCAAGGATCAGTCCCAAGAGTCTGCTACCAAGCGTGGGAGCATAGACGCCATGATTCCCCAGGTATTCATATTATTTGTCTAAACTTTTGACCTATCAGAAGGTATAGTATTCAACATTGTATCATGTCTGCCATGAATGTAGAAGACTAGGGCACACGTGACTTATGGGCATTCCTTGTACATTTCTATATATTATTGCCAAAGTGTATGGAATAGACGATGCTTGTCAGTGGTTGTCCCCTAGGTATTGATATATTGATATATCGATATATCGGAGAAAATTGGAATATCAAATATTGATTGATGTGCATTCATTTCATATCGAAATTGATTGATAATGATATTGTAAATATCAAATATTGATCGATACCCAGGTCTGAAATATCGAATATCTATCGATCAAATAAATTGATATCGAATATTGGTTGATAACTTTTGTGAGATATCGAAATAGTATCAATATCAGAAAATAACTTCGATACCACTCCTTGAAGTGGACAGAGAGTTAAGCGCGGAGAGTTAAGGGCATATCGTGTCATAGATTCCGTCGAACGCGATGGTCATGCGTCATAACTCGTTCATACTTCTTAACTCTTAACTCTCCGCGATTTCTTAACTCTCTGCCCCCACTGTTAAGCTTCTCTTAACTCTCCGCCCGATGAACGACGAAGAGCTAAGGTAGACGTCCTAATCGGAAACTGGCTGGATGTAATCGATCTGGAATATTCTAGAATTCCGTTTGATCCTGCGTTCCCGCGTGGCCGACGAACTGTTTCTCCAGAAAACAAGGAAGCGTAAGCAAGCTCCCTGTAGATAAAAACAAAAAGAAACCATGGCACAAACATGAGGCAACCCTCCAGTCGAAAATATTTCTGAGGATGTTGTGTGCACCGCTGCCCCAACCGTTGCTGATACGAACGCACCGCCTGAAGATGACCCCATTCTTCTTGATGGAGCACCAAAAGCATCTGAGAACCAAGGCGCAAGAAAAAGGAAAGCGCGCTCGCAAACATCCTATATGGGACGACCCCGCTCTCGGCGTAGAACGCATGAACGCTGTTTTGATTCAGGTGTGCGCGACCGATCCCTGGACTCTTGGCGATCGCCATGCAGCTTGGAAAAAATCACGGAGGAGGTCTTGAAGCATCCCTCCTTCGCCGGTTTGGACATCGCCTGGAAAACGTTGAACGACACCGTAGTCCAGTGGATTAAGAACTTTGGGACTGGCGACTATAAGAACAGGTTCAAAACGGGTACCGACGATGAGAAGTACACTGAGCATGAACAACTCGTTTGACCGAGGTGGCCTCGCAAAAGAGCAGTGCGGATGCCCTCGACGCAGAAGGTAAGGAGGCAGTCACGGAGGAGCAACGGAAGAAAAACGCCGACCAGGCAGCGGCGGTCAGTTTGCTGGATGCTCGTGCAGCAGCATTGCAAACAAAGGAAGCGGCTCGCAAAGTACCGAAGTCGAACTAGTGAGTACAGGAAGGAAGTCCTGTCACTGTCAATGTCATACGTCATACGTGGTACTGAACTACTGAATCTCAGCACCCCCTGACAAGTACTTCCAGAGTCTCCGGACGCCCATAAGCTCAATCTGCGTTACAAACCCTAAGTAATATTCGCGCTATTTCAGTCCGGAGACTCAGAGTAGGGGGCTAACCGTCATAGAGTTAAAAAAATCGTTTCCGGGCGGGAGGCTCGTCTGGTCTCTCGCTCTTTCGGTTCGGTTTGCTATTCGTATTGCCTCGGAAGGAGCTTTTAGAAGGGGGGAGAGTTTCGCGTCAAAAATCTCAAAATTTTGAGATTTTTGATTTTCCATTTTGTACACGTCCGCGTCCCATTTTGTACACGTCCACGTCTGCAGTCCCATTTGGCACACGGCTGCATCCCAAACCCCAGTCATATTCTGCCACATCGACATGCGATGGGGAGTCGCAGTTCAATGTTGTTGGTGCAAACAAAGAAAACACTCGGTGAACAGACTTGGAGACTGTATACGGTGAACGAACAGACTCCGTCGAACGAAAGAGCGAACGGATCGATGCTGAACTATCACTGCTTTTTACTTTGAGGCCCCTCACCCGCTACTGAATCTTCTGAGCGAGCAGTTCGTGGCCCAGATACCTGCACAGCCAAAATCCATTGAGGCATCTTCTCTATGACTCTCAGCTTCTCTACAGCATCTTCAGGCGAGTCTCACCGCCTCATATGCTTGATTCTAAGAATACAGTGCCACATCGAGAAGTTGAACGCACCTCCGGTTGTTGCCACTCGCATTTGAACGCTTGGAAACATGTTCGAACTCGTCCGTTCAGTTTTTACAACGTGTAGTCGCCGTGTTGACGCTTGCGGCTGTGGCACACACCTATCTGGCGAGGGACACCCGGCTGAAACTTGCATTTTGTTCACAGTATGATCAGTTGTAGCTCACCCTGATATGAAACGCCTTCAAGGCTTTTACCTGGTCTCACATACACAAAGCTTTCAACGTGTGTCAGGGTGCACTGGGCGAGCAAGGAGCCAGCTGGCTTGCCCTCATTTTGGGATCGCGGCTTTGCGAGTTCAAGTCGATAGTCGCCGGATCTGTGCGCGAAAACTTAAACAAGGTGGCGTCCGCCTCCGTGTGACGTCGCAGCGAGGAAACGCGGACGCACCTCTGACGGCGACGGTGGTCGGCGGAGGGTTGGGAGGATTGGCGCTGGCGATCGCTTTGCGTCGGGAGGGGGTGGACGCGCGGGTTTACGAGCGCGCTCTTGAACTTCGCAGCAACGCTGGGACAGGGATTGTCTTATGGCCCAACGGCATTAAGGTGTGTGTGTGTGTGTCACTGGGGGGCATGCCAGCAGGGTTCGCTTACTCCGTAACCCTGGGACCAACTATTGTTGGGCGATGATCGGTCACATCGTATAATCTTTCCATGCTGCTTTGCATCTGGGTTTGGAATATGTATGAGTTTGTGGTATCTTGTCACGGCCCCGCCCTGCTCTTGAAATGCTTCTCACATCCACTGGGATGATGGTGGGCTGGCTTTTGTTGGCCGATTTCATGCCGTTCAGTGTGTGTGTGTATAATCTGCTTGCTTTTGAAAAAGGCGTCGCCTTACGCGTGTTTGCTGATACAGAGACCGACCCTTAGAACATAAGCAAGTGTGAATCTTCTGTTTGCCTTTAGCTAGTGGGTAGGCTAATGGAGGTGGAGGCCATCGAAGACCTTGAAATAGGTATTCCGAGTGCACCGCAAACCGCGCTATGAAGCCTTTGTGGTTCTCAGCCTCGCCAGTGCTGTATTACTTATCGTCATCGCTCTCGGCCTTGCTCAAGCTTCCGCTCCCCGTTCAGTGTTTCGGGGAGAAGTGTTGGTGACTTATCGGGCTCAACGCTTAAGGTTTTGGCGTGCGCCTGGTGGAAAGGCTTTGCGGGGCATCGCGCCAGAGTTGGCCGACGCAGCCATCGATGCTGGTTGTGTAATCAAGGGCATTGGCTTTGGAAAGGCAAGCGCGCCTGATACTTTCAAGGAGAAGGTGCGTCCAGCAGCCAGTCGACGCCCCCTTACACCCCATAAAGTTCCCTCTCCCCTCGTTGTTTCGCAGATGCCGTACACGAACACAAATCGTAGAGCTGTGCACGGATATGGCTGTCAGCAAGGCAAGGGCATCTGTGCTTTCAGCCACCAGATGCAATTTTCTGTTTTTTTCCTAAAACAAATAAACTCTTACACTGCAAGTACTATGGGTGGCTAAAGTTGTGTCCTCGATTCGCACCACCGTTCGTAACCTAGGTCAGGGTGTCATTACTTCCCCCATGGTTGTCAACGATATTGCGTTACATTCTTCCCTGGGTCCTGCAAACTTAGGGGAGTCGTCAAACGAACTTCAGGAAACGTCTGGTGATTGCGTGTATGTGGGGACTGCCCCCAGCCCCCGTCCGAGCACAGCCCACCACTAGGATGTGTTTTCGAGTGGCGTATCCTTGGACCGACTCCTTTGGCTCCAAGTAGTCAGAGAAGATCGGCTGCATTATGTACCCACACCCTTCACCAACCGCTCGTCGCCTTCCCGACAACTGCTCATCACTGTTAGTTCCAGCACGGCCAACAACCTCGCCCTGTGGGAAGGACAGCTGATGAGACGCCGTATGCTGCCGTGCAACCTGTTGTAAGTGGTCATCGCTGTCGGGATGGGCCCCCGGGCTGCGAGGACCCGGCATGTGTCAAATCCACCTGCGACCCTCCCCCCCACATCTCCATCGTCATTCTCACCAGTTCTCCCCATGCCAACAGCACCCTCAAGGAGGCTGGCCACCGACTTGCTCGCCCCCATCAAGGTGGCCACCCCTCCCTCAGCCAAGGCCATTGCTTGCTCCGGCGAGGCCCCACTCTGCTCCTGAGTCCAGACCCCACTCCCCGGGCCCGGCGACAAAAGGTCATCCCACTCATTCAAGATATCCTCGACACTTGACGCCGCCTGGCTGAGCCCGCCTGTGCCTGCCCGTGCCCCTCCAGATCGCGCCTCGGCGGTGCCCCCTCCTTGACCCTCCACAGTGCCCAGATGCTCCACCTCCCGCCGCACGTCCTCCATGCTCTCCAAAAGCCTCGATGCCATCGCGCCTGCCTCGCCTGCCTCACCGGGAGCCTGCCCAGACCGCTCACGCTGCGTTCCCTCAGATTCCTGCATCCCACCGCCAGACCCATCCTGCGTGGCATAGTCTGTCTCCTCGAACGCGTCCTCCCACGCTCTGTCCATCAGCGCCAACCTCTCCACCCCTTCCCGTCGAGCCGCCGCCCCCCGATCCAGGTCCGGGCCCATGCCACCTCTCACACGCCCTCCGCCAGCCCAGCACCACCCACTTCCGGCCGGACACCGCCCCACAGCCCGCCTGATGATCAGCCCTGCGACCCCTCGTGCAAGCGCGAAAGAAAGCAGCCGGACCCACTTCTCCTTCAAGCCCACAGCCCCGCCATGTGCCGCCTCTTCGTCCTCGTCCTCGTCTTCGCTGCCGTCCACCTGCTCTCCCCCTTCCGCGTTCTTCTCGATGTACCGCCGCTCCCTGAAGCGCCGCTGCGCCTTCCGAAGGAATCCATACGCCACAGGCCCTAGCCCACCGTACACCTCCACCCCAAAGGGTATGAAGTGATGCGGGCGGACATCCCCGTACGTCGCCACCTTGCTCTCCTCTACCTTCTTCGCCGCCGCCCCGGGGGCCATCATGGCCGCTCCCAGGTGCGCGTCTGACATTGGCCGCGCCGTGGCCACATCAAACAGCACATGCTGGCCCGGTCCCTCCGCATCCAACACTGTCACATCCGGGCAATGATTCAGTGAGCAGGTCAGGTGGCCCGCGAAGTCATCGTGCAACGCAAACGCCAACGGATAAGCAGACTTGGCCACCTCGAATAGCACCCTCTGCAGTTTGTGGTGGATGAAAGAGTATCAGTTTCCTCCTCCGCCCCCCGCTCCCCCCCGGCATGCCAATAAGTGTGTCCCGGTGGGATCCCGCTCTCCTCCACAATCGGGGCACTCCTCCACTTGGCCAAGGAGGGGCTGCTCCGCATGAAGAATGTGCCGCAGGGCCACCCGGTATTCCGCCGAACTGAGCTCCAGGGCTGGGCAGCATGGAACACCCCTCAAGAAAGCCGGCCCAATGCTGTTGTAGGTCACCGAGAAAAGCCAGGGGAGCCGAGACACCCCCACGTGCCCAGCCAGCCAAAGCCAATCCGCAGAGTGGAGGACAGCAGCATAGACCCGTTGGGCACGTTTTTGAGACCTGCTGTAATCACTCAACTTCTTGACGTCGTCCGCCTTTGGCACTTGTGGTGGTAAATGCTCATTTGCTCCCCTCGCCTCCCCAATCACCTCCATCGCCTCCGACACCTTCTGCATGGCCGCTTGCAAAGAATTAACATACGGCAAGTTGCTCTCACCCCCGAGGTCCTCGGTCCCCGCTGTCACTGTTGGAAAGAGCTCCCGCATATCCTCCCAGACTTGCGCAAACCCACCAAGCCAGGCCGCACTGCTCACCCTCGCCGCCTTAGTCAGGCCCATCCCATGCGGGAGGGTGGCAAACTCACAGGAATGCCACGCCAATCCACCGCCAGGCAGCAAGTCCCGCAACGCTCCCTGCATCCTCCTGTCATGCTCCTCAGCCGCCTCCCGCATCATCTCCGGCGGCACACCTCGCAGCCAGAACCTCAGCCTCGGGTGGGCACAGAATCGAAGCAGGAGCCCCTGGGCCTGCGCATGCCCAAGCTTGTTCAAGAGGGGCAGGATGCCACATAAATCCCCCACCTTCTTCAACATCTCCGCACTGACCGCCTCTGCCTTCCCCACCGGCACCCCCAAGACATCGATGAAGTCCAGCTCCCCCCGTGCACCCGGCATCCCGACCTCGAAGCAACTGGCGTCCCCCTCAGGCGAGAAAGCCGCTGACTTCACCGGCTGAATATCTAGGCCAATCGCCACTGCCTCCTCCATATAAGTCTCATACGCGAGCGTTGCGACAACCGGAGGGCCCATGAAGAAAGCGTCATCCAAGTAGGCAGAGATGACCACGCTAGGGTGTCTCTCCTGAACCCGCTCCAGCACCATCTATACCGGGGCAGCCAAGTAAAGCGGCCTCAGGGGGTCTCCCTGCTGCGTGCCCTCCTTCGACTTGACAAATCGCATCACCGAGCCATCGAGGCCCCCCAGCCGAAACCCCAGGTTCGCATCCACCTTATAACAAAGGCACAGCTCCGGGAAGTCCCGCTCAATAGCCTCAAACATAATCTCACGGTGCACCGCATTGAAGGCATTCCTGGAATCTGCCTTGACACAGACCCATTCCGTGTGCCTGTCCAGGGCCGCCTGAACAGTGTGGACCCCCAGGTCCGCTCCTCCCTTCACCGCAACCCCAATCTGGGCCGCCCGCAGTCCACCATGCTCATCATCCTATCGCCGCCCACAAAATCGACCCTGAAGGCCTTCGCACGCTGCCTGCATATGACCTTTGCCATGAGCTTCCGGAGAACTTCGCCACACGCAATGGGCCGGACGTTGACGCCGAGCTTGTCCTTCAGCAACGCCACTAACCTAGCGCCTGCCAACCACTCCCGAACCCCCGCCGGGGCCCGACCTGCCGCCAGATGGTTGCACACCTCCAGCAGTGCATCTCGCCCACCAGAGACATGGACCGCCCACATATGCTCCCAGCGACACTGAGAGCTGCCCGGTCCCGAGGCCCGTGGCAAGTTACGCATTACATCATCGAAAGTCTTCTCATCCTGCTCAAACGCCTGCTCCCGAAGCTCCCGCCGGCGATCCTCTCCCACATCTTGTCTCCTGCCTGTCCCAGCCAAGTGCAACCACTCCAACTTCAGCAACGTCTCCTCCGTCGCCGGTGCCAGCTTGGCCAACTCCAACCTCTTTGCTGCCTTTCCCAGCTGCCCCGCCTTCACCAACCGCACAGCATCACGGAGCACCCGTTCCTCATCCGCCTCGGCCACAGCTCGTCGATCCCCCGGCACCTCCGCATGCAGCCCCTCCCACTCGCCACGCAGGAAGCGGGCGCAACGCTCCTTAATGACCTGGTCCACACCCTGCTTCACCCCCTGCTGGACCGGCTGAAGAACCAGGCGCGGGAGTAAAAAGAACAGCTTGTAAGCCTCGACGTCCTCTGTGTCCATCCGCATCCTTCGAAGCGCGGCCATCACACACTCGGTGAACAGTCCCCACAACTTCTTCGGCACCATCAGGGAAGGGAAGTCGCTCACAGCGCACTCGTCGACACTCAATCCTCGCGGCCATGTCCACCCCGCCTCTCCAAGCCCATCCGGGTCCCCCACCAAGCCTGCGCCTCCGTGCTGCCCCTGCGCCTGACCCGCCGCCCTTGGATTGCCCCGGCCCCCACTGCCGCCTCCCACCTGAGCCGGCGCACAACCCTGATCATAGCTAGCCAGACAGCCCCCACCCCGACCTTGGTGCTGCTGCAATCCAGTCTCCGAAAGGATATGCCCACAACTCTGCTCAGGGCACCGCGTTAGCTCGCTGCAGACAACAGAAGCTCCTGACGCGTCAGGCTACGGCTCTGCCGAAAATGCTTCGTCAGGGCCTCGCCTGCTCCTAGGGCTCCCCACTGAGCACCTTGGCACCAAGCACACCACCTCCCCACCCGCTGCCCTGCCCTTCCGCCCACCACCTTCCTCGAGCCAAGTGCCGACCACCAGCCCTCCTGAGGCACTTCAACGGCCCCAGCCGGCTCCCCAGCTCCCTCCTAATACCGCTGCATCGCTTCGCTTCTGCTTCTCACTGCCGCTGCCTCAACTCCTATTCCCTGACGCTCTAACCTCGCCATCCCTATGGCTCCTCACCTCACCCACCTGCCCCGACGCCACAGAACTCCTCCAACGCCCAAGAGTCTCAACTGCGACAGATGAGGGCCTCATGCCCTCTCGCTGCTTCACGTTATCCTAATTGCCAGACATTCACCTCAGTGGCCCCACCCTCCTCACTGACCTTCTCGCCACGCTACCCGCACCCACGCCCGGGGCACCCGCACCCGCACCCGCATCCGCAACCGCACCTCCCCCATCCCGCCAAGGCAACCGCCACCAACCCACAAGCAGGCCTATCTCCGCCTCCCTACTCCAGCTGTCAACCGTCCTCACCGCGACGCGCCGCCCGCCACCCGCCTGGACAGGAAACCGTCATGCTTACTCGGGCCTCTCGGCCTGTCCTCCAGGAACACCTCCTCCCTCTCCGGGCTCCCATCAAGGTACTCAACCACAGTCGCCCCCTCCACAGATGCCTCCCCCCTCAACCGCCCACCATACCAACTGCGCTCACTTGGCCAATACACCTCCACCAGGGTGCCCAACGAAGGCAACAACCAACACCCTGCACCAAGAACCCCAGCAGGGATGCCAAGAAATCCCAGGAAAGGTCTGGACCGTGGAGAGCAGCGGCGAGCGACGACCACCTCGCGGATCCGTCCTTACGTATTGGGTCCAGACCACATCCAACAGATCCCCATCTGGGCCCACGCCACCAGGTACCTAAACCTCCAGCGTGGCAACCCCCGAATTTCGGGGCACCGGGACCCAGGGGGTCCCATGCATCGACCGTGAGCCACTGGGGGGCATGCCAGCACGGTCCGCTTACTCCGTAAGCCAGAGACCAACAATTGTTGGGCGATGATTGGTCACATTGTATCATCTTTCCATGCTGCTTTGCATCTGGGTTGGGAATATGTATGAGTTGGTGGAATCTTGTCACGGCCCCGCCCTGCTCCTGGTTTGCTTCTCACATCCACTGGGATGATGGTGGGCTGGCTTTTGTCGGCTGATCTCATGCCGTTCAGTGTGATATCTAGCACCGGAATGGAATATTTCCATTACGGACCTGCGGTGCAAAGCTAGATGAGCTCCCAGCTCCCCCACATTTTCAGCTGTGATTCGTGTTTGTGATGGGTTCGCTTTGCGCTTGGTTTGGGATGTGTCGAAGTGAATGGCATCTTGTCACGGCCCCGCCCTGTTCCTGAATGCTTCTCACTCCGCTGGGATGATGGTGGGCTGGCTTTTGTCGGCGGACCTCATGCCGTTCAGTTTGCGATATCTTGTCGCGGCCCCGCCCTGTTCCTGAATGCTTCTCACATCCCCCAGGATGGTGGTGGGCTGGCTTTTGTCGGCGGACTTTAGATGCCGTTCAGTGCGTGCGATATCTTGGCACGCCCGCGCCGCCGCCCTGTCCACCAAAAGGCACCAAATGTTCCGCGGGCCGCAAAGATTCCATCGGTCTTGAGTGCAGCTGTAATGTTCCTGAACGTGTGTTTTGTCCTGGGGTTTCGGTTGGCGCGCCTCGTGCCGTTTGGTGTGTGTACTTACCTCTCGGCCACGCGCGTGCATGCGCATGTTTGCCGACATGATGGCATATTTCGACCAGAGCCGCAGAGGCAGGCTGGGAGCCGGCGCGTTCCCAAAGCGGCGTGTGGCATGCTGTGAGTGCTTTGTGCAGGTCGTGGGAGCTGGCATGAAGGTCGCGGGAGGGCTAATGGCCCGATCCATGGAGTGGAAGTACGGGGCTCCGATGGTCGCCATTCGTTGGTCGGCACTGCAGCAGGTCCGCAACCTGTGGCGCACCGGAGGCTCCGGAGCTTGCACTAGATGCCCGGCAGTTGGTGCTCCGCTCAGGCAGCTCAGGATGCAAATGCCGGATTTCGCGGAATGAGTCCAATGGGCAGACAACATAATCGTGCATATGGGCCGGCTTCGCAAAGGCATGTCCAGTTCTTGATCAACACAAAAGCTGCCGGGTACCTCGGTGGATATCCCAAAGCGTGTGCTCAAGAGGGTGCTGCCGGCGTGGGTACACAGTGCTGCCCCATCGGATCTCCTAGGCGGGGGGGTGGCATATCTGTGGCGCTATATCACAGTGATCTTCGCAGGGCCGAGCCCACACGCGCATGGGCCTGGCATGGCCTGTGACATGGCGCTCTCCGATGCATGTTTTTGCGGTTTCTACGTAGTTCTCCATAGGGACTCGTGCAAGGGAGGGCGGGGCTCTCTTCTGCATGCCTCAGAGGGGGGGGACGATCTGCGGCTCCTAGCAGGTGTTGTCGTCATTCCTGCCTCCTGACTGCATCGAGCTCGACGCCAACTTCAAGGGGTACCAGGTGCTCACAACCCGACAGATCCTAGTGTTTCTACCATGAAGGACGGCGTTCTTGACTAGAGCGGGAGCTCCAAGCTTCATGTGAGCTAACCATGACACAACTTCGGTGACTCAGGGACACGCTGCCGTTGGGGGCACGCTGCCGATGGGGACACGCTGCCGATGGGGACACGCTGCCGATGGGGACACGCTGCCGATGGGGACATGCTGCCGATGGGGACACGCTGTTGATGGGGACATGGAACGGAGTAGGCGTTGAAAGGCGGTGCACCAAGATGCCTGACGACCACATGGATATCTTGTTTGGTCAACCCTGTATGTGATCGACTGGAGGCAAGATCGCAGAATGCAAGTCCTGATACATATCCGATGGTCAGAATTCGGCGGCGTCCTCTTAGCAGAAGAGCGCGATTATGCTGTGCTGGGCTGCGGTGGTCCGGTGGCAGGTGTTGCCCGAGGGGGCCGGGGTGCGCACGGACTTCTGCCGACGAGATGGTGCTCCACTGCCTGCAGTGACAACCGACGTGAGTGCACAACCCAACTTGTTCTGGATGCACCTTTCCCAGGGTGTGCCTCCGCTAGCAGCAGAGAAAATGCACTTGATGGCGCCTTGTGGCGCTTGTTGACCTTCCATGATTCCCAAGAGAGCAATCTCCTTTACTCCGCGTGGCTCCAAATGAAGCGCCAACACTCCGTTCATTTGATGCCCGTGCGATGTCTAACCGCTCGATGGATCACACGGTCGAGGTCTCCTCGAGCTTCCGGAATTATTTTTTCAGCGTTGCCGTGGGGCATTGGGCGATACATTCACGTGTGTGCGCTTCGGGGCGCAGGTGCTGGTAGGGGCGGACGGGCTGAGGTCTGCCGTGCGCGCCCAGATGCTGGGGGATTCACCTCCGAGAGACGGCGGCCGGGTGTTGTGGCGAGCGGTGGTGGACGGCGCCTGCCTCCCGCAGCGTCAGAGCCTCTGCCCGGCTTCCGGCACACGGCTCTTGATAGGAGAGGGCCGAACCGCGAGCTTCATGGACGTGGGAAGTGGTCAGGTGTACTGGGCGGCGGGTGCCTTAGACGGCACCTTCGACGCGGACCCGTCCCTGGTGAGGCGCCCCGCCTGCCCGTAGTGGTCCAACCGCACCCGTTGTTGGCAGTGTGTGTGACTTATCCTTGGAGCGATTCCTTTGGCATCACATGGCCACAAAGGACCGGCCGCACTATGACCCCTCGCCAGGGATCAAAGGACCGGCCGCTTGGGTCGCTGCAGTATCTAGATCGGGCGCTGAATTTGCCGCAGCATGACGTAGTCAATGGCGCTCTTTTCTCTATCACCGCTTGGCAGGGGCGCTCGGCCGCACGCGGCGGACTTCTCGCACTTGGAGCGACTCCTCCCGGTACCCAGGCCTTGTCCCTCTTCCCCCTAAAGAGTCTCCGCATCTCGCCGCACGTTCTCCATAGCCGACAGCCGTGATGCCATCACTCCTGCCTCACCAGCCACACCGGAAGCCTGCCCGGACTGCCCAGGCTGCGCTCCCCCAGACTCTTGTATCCCGCCACCATATCCATCCTGCCCAGGCTGCGTAGCATAGTCTGCCAACCCAACAACGTCCGCCCATGCCTTATCCATCGAAATGCGCCTCTCCACCTCCTCCCGTCGACTCTCCTCCCCACAATCAGGGTTATGGCCCATGCCTCATGGGGTTATAACTCATCCCCCCTCCAGCACCCCCGCACCAACCACCTCAGGGCCCGTCGGATAATCACCCCCGCAACCCTCGCGCAAGTGCAAAGGAGAGAAACCGGCACCACCTGTCTTTCCATCACATACAACTGCCAAGTGCCGCCTCCGCCTCCGCGTCTTTGCCCCCATCGGCATCCACCTCCTTTCCCTCTCCAGTGCCCTCTTCCATGTAGCGCCACTCCCTGAAGCGCCGCTGCGTCTTTTCAGAAAACCATCCGCCTCAGACTCATGCCCCCCCAGACATCTCCACGCTGAAAAGTATCAATTTGTGCGGGCGCACGTCCCCGCACGTCACCACCTTGCTCTCCTCCACCTGCCTTGCGTCTCCGGGGCCATCATGGCTGCCCCAAGATGATGCGCATCTGCAATCTACTGCGCAGTGACCAGATCAATCAGTACAGGCTGA
Organism: Cymbomonas tetramitiformis; assembly: GCA_001247695.2. Taxonomy (NCBI): domain Eukaryota; kingdom Viridiplantae; phylum Chlorophyta; class Pyramimonadophyceae; order Pyramimonadales; family Pyramimonadaceae; genus Cymbomonas; species Cymbomonas tetramitiformis. The sequence continues at coordinate 20,712 of LGRX02035583.1, read as the reverse complement.
CTAGGCCCCTGTGCATCCGGAGCTGCCACGTCCCAAACCCTAAAAAACAATGGTTTGGTGAGTTGGTGAAATGGCCCACGAAGTTGCCGTGCAACCCCGATGCCATTGGGAAAGCAACCTCGGCCGCTTCGAAGAGCGCCCTCTGCAGCCCCGTGGCCGCTTCGAAGAGCGCCCTCTGCAGCCCCGTGGCCGCTTCGAAGAGCGCCCTCTGCAGCCACGTGGCCGCTTCGAAGAGCGCCCTCTGCAGCCCCGTGGCCGCTTCGAAGAGCGCCCTCTGCAGCCACGTGGCCGCTTCGAAGAGCGCCCTCTGCAGCCACGTGGCCGCTTCGAAGAGCGCCCTCTGCAGCCACGTGGCCGCTTCGAAGAGCGCCCTCTGCAGCCACGTGGCCGCTTCGAAGAGCGCCCTCGGCAGCCACGTGGCCGCTTCGAAGAGCGCCCTCGGCAGCCACGTGGCCGCTTCGAAGAGCGCCCTCTGCAGCCACGTGGCCGCTTCGAAGAGCGCCCTCTGCAGCCTGTGGTGAATGAAAGCGCACCAATTCCCCCACTGCCCCCCGTCCCCTCCCCTCCGTATGCCAGTAAGTGGGTCCCCATTGGATCAAACGTCCCGTGCAGTTAGGGCACTCCCCCGCTTGGCCAGGAAGGGGCTGCTCAGCATTAGGAATGTAAACGCCCCCAAGCTTCGAGGCTGGGCAGCACAGAATACCCCTCAAGAAAGCTGGCCCAATGCGGTTGTTGGTCATCGAGAAAAGCCAGGGAAGCCGAGACGCTCCGAACTGCCAGCCAGCCAGCCAAGGCCAAACCGCGGATTAAAGCACAGCAGCGTAGACCTGATGGGCACGCTTTTGTGACCAGCTGTGATTACTAGACTTCTTCACGTCGTCCGCCTTTGTCACCTGTTGTGGCCGCCTGCGAGGACTGGATACACGTCATGCATAGCCGCCTGCGAGGACTGGAGACACGTCATGCATAGCCGCCTGCGAGGACTGGAGACACGCCATGCATAGCCGCCTGCTGAGACTGAGACACGTCATGCATTGCCGCCTGCGAGGACTGGAGACACGTCATGCATAGCCGCCTGCGAGACTGAGACACGTCATGGCCAGCCGCCTGCGAGGACTGAGACACGTCATGCATAGCCGCCTGCGAGGACTGGAGACACGTCATGCATAGCCGCCTGCGAGGACTAGAGACACGTCATGCATAGCCGCTCTGCATGTGGCGGGACTAGACACGATAGCCGCCTGCGACTAGAGACACGTCATGCATAGCCGCGTGAGGACTGAGACACGTCATGCATAGCCGCCTGCGAGGACTAGAGACACGTCATGCATAGCCGCCTGCGAGGACTAGAGACACTTCATGCATAGCCGCCTGCAAGGACTGGAGACACTGCAAGTCGCTCTGAGCCCGAGGTCCTGGGTTCCCACCGTTACCGTCAGAAAAAGCGTCGGCATGTCCTCCCAGGCTTGCACAATCCCACCCACCCAGCCTGCATTGGTCGCTCTTGCCACCGTGGTGAGGCGTGTCTCGTGTGGGAGGGTGGCAAACGCACAGGTGTACCAGGCCAATCCACTCCCATGCAGTGAATCCCGCAATTCATCTTTTCATCATGCTCTTCTGCCGCCTCCCGCATCATCTCTGGCGACACATCCCACAGCTAGACATCCAGCCTCGTGTGGGTGCAGAAGTGAAGCAGAAGCCCGTGAGCCTGCGCGTGCCCGAGCATGTTCAGAATGGGCAAAATGGCACCCACTGGCACTCCCAAGACGTCAATGAAGTCAGGCTCTCCCTGCACACCCAACACCCCATCTGTGAAGAAACTGGCATCTTCTTCAGCTGCGAAAGCTGCCGACTTCGTCGACTGAACGTCAAGATCAATCGCTGGCGCCTCCTCCATATGAGTGCCATATGTATCCACCGTTGCAATCGGAGGAGCTGTAAAGAAAACGTCATCCACGAAGGCAGAGATATCACATTCGGGCATCCTCCTGAACCAGCGCCAACACTGCCTGCAGCGGGACAGCTAAGTAAAGCGGCCCCAAGGGGTCCCCCTGCTGCCCTCCTCTGCCTTGACAAACTGCATCACCGAGCCATCACCGCCCCCTGCCGAAACGCAAGGTTCGCCTCGACCCCATAACAAAGGTCCGGCATGTCGTGTGCCCTCCTCTGACTTTACATACTGCATCACCGAGCCATCACCGCCTCCCCAGCCGAACTCCAAGGTTCGGCTCGACCTGTGACAAAGGTCCGTCATGTCGTGTGCCCTCCTCTGACTTGACATACTGCACCACCGAGCCATCAACGCCTCCCCAGCCGAACTCCAAGGTTCGCCTCGACCCCGTAACAATGGTCCGTCCACGCCCACAGCTCCGGGAAGCCCCGCTCTATGGCCTCAAACATTGCCTCACGGTGCACTGAGTTGAAGGCATTCTTCATATCTGCCTCGACACAGACCCACTCCGGGTGCCGTTCTTGGGCCACCTGAACAGTGCCGCCCTCAGATCTGCCCCTCCTTTGACTTCCAACCAAATCTACGCCACCCGCAGCCTACCGTGCCACCGCCCACACAATCAGCCCCTGAAGGCATTTATGCGCTGCTTGCATATGACCTTCGCCACGAGCTTCCGGAGAACCTCCCCGCATGCGAGGAGGCGGACTTTGCCGCCAAGGTCGTCCTTCGGCAATGCCACCAACCGCGCGCCCGCCAACCACTCTCGCGACTCCGCAGGGGTACGGCCCTCCGCAAGATGGTTGCACTCCAAAAGCGAGTCACGCCCGCCAGAGGCATGGGCCGCCCATAAATACTCCTGGGAGCTGCCTGTTCCTCAGGCCCTTGGCAGCATCGAAGCGCCAGGTCCTGAAGCTCCCAACGGCGACCCCTTCCTGCATCCTGCCTCCTACTTGTCCCCGCAGGATGAAATTCCTCCAGCTTCCGCAGCGTTTCCTCCGTCGCCGGAGCCAGCTTGTCGAATAGCAGCCTTTGTGCGGCCAGCTTGGCCAATAGCAGCCTTTGTACGGCGTTCCCCGCTGTCCCGCCTTCACCAACCGCACCGCATCTCGGAGCACCCGTTCCTTGCCTCGGTCACCCGTCAATTTTCCAGTGCCTCGGCATACAACCCCTCCCACTCACCGTGCAGGAAGCGGTTGCACCGCTCCTCAATGATTCGAGTTACATCCTTCTTTTCCCCCCGCCAGACCGGCTGAAGCACCGGGCGCGGGAGCAATAAGAGCAGCTTGTACGCCTTGTCTTCCGCTGGGTTCTCCCACATCTTCTCTAGTGTGACCATCATCCACTGCACTGGGGGAAATCCATCGAAGGGGGAAACTAGCAGCGCGCCGGAGTTAGGGTTTCGAGGGGTTTGAGGCACCCCAGGCCGCCTCGATGACTCCCCAGCCTCTCCCACTGCCCCTTCCTGCGCTGCGCCCATATGCGCAGCGCCATCTGCCCCAACCTCGCACCACCACCACTGATACCTGACCTTCTCCCAAGGCTCCCCCACCGCCGACATCCGTGGCCTCACCACCATCCAACTGCCCTGCCGCCCCTTCACCACCCACCCGATCCAACAACCTCCAAGTTTGGAGCAAGCCTTTCTCAGCTTCCCCATCCCAGCTGTCAACATCCTCCACCGTGTACAACCACCGCGGTCCCGCCCAAACTGGCTACCATCAAACCCTTTAGTGTGGGGCGCCCGCCCCTGCCCTGCTTATGTGTGCTATGACGTTCTCCAGGGGATCACGAGCCGGCTTTTGTCGGCGTGCCTCATGCCACGTGTCGTGACGGAGTGCAGGACGAAAAGGAGCAGTGCCGGCAGGCATTTTCTAATTTCAGCGACATCCTCGCTGCCTTGGAGGTCACACCCGCAGAGGACATCTATCTCGGAAGAGTATATGACCGGCCCCCGCAGATGCAAGCAACGTGGGGGGGACCGGTGACTCTTGCTGGCGATGCTTTGCACCCGGTGATCCCGTCCTTTGGACAGGGGGCGAATCTGGCGATGGAGGTGGGATGTCTGCCCTGCAGCTTTGGCCATGTCACCGAATGCAGCGCGTATATAGCGCGTTGGGCACTTATATTGCACACAGAGGAGACAGAGGGAAGGTTGCCCAGATGCCGCCTGTGGCCGCATGCGATCTGACGGATCAGAGGGAAGGTTGCCCAGATGCCGCCTGTGGCCGCATGCGATCTGACGGATCAGAGGGAAGGTTGCCCAGATGCCGCCTGTGGCCGCATGCGATCTGACGGACCATGCAGCCTTTGACGAGGCAGCATGGACCAAACAGCAGTGCTGCTGAATATTGACTGTGAGAGAAGCGAAATGTGAACTGTTAGTTAAGCACCATTAGCATGCATCTTGCGTAGTATGCAAAGCAGATGGCGGCATGCACCTTGTGTAGTCTGCAAGGCAGGTGGCGGCATGCATCTTGTGTAGTGTGTAAGGCAGATATGGCAGCATGCATATAGTTTACATTGCACTTTATTCTTGCTCGAGGGCAAAAAAGTCGCTAGAGAGATGCTTTGCCCTCTTGCTCGAGCACCAAAAAACAAAACACGTGAGGAAGATGCCTTAATCTCTTGCTGCGCTTACCCATTTCCACCCATTTGCACCCTTCTGCCCCCAATCCCACCCACAACTCGCAGGATGCCCAGACCTTGGCCGTGGAGCTGAGGACGTGGCGACAGGAGGGTGGCGAGGGAAGCCCGGCAGATGCCTTCCGACGTTGGGAGGCGCAGCGCCTGCCGCGCACGAGGGAGGCGCAGGTGTGTGTGGTTTATCCTTGGACCAATTTCTTTGGCACCACTAAGCCACAGAAGATCGGCTGCACTTTGGACACACACGCCGGGGATCAAAGGATTCAGCACACACTTCGGGACACTTATCCGGATTCTCTGGAACTCGCTAGTGAAGAATGAGACCCCTTAAATCTCACTGGGCCACCTGAGCCCCTCTGCAACTGCACTGCCAGGACACTGCTCCTGTGTCTCTGATGCCGGTTTGTATCTGCCCCCCGAGCTGCTCGAACCATCTTCACAACACCAAGCCTATGCTCAGGACCCCCCCCCTCTTGCTCCCTGCCTTCCCCAAAGCCTGGTTTCAAGAGAGCTTGTCCGCCCACGACATGACTGATATTCCAAAGCTGTCCTGAGGGGCTGAGAATGATAAATTGAACTGCTTCCTTCTCACCTTGCTCGCCCGCCACTGATCTACACTTGCATCCCTCCACCCCAACACAAACTCTATGGGACTGAAGCCCTTGCACTGGATATGCTACGAGAAAGCTGCGAGCTTGAGTAATGCGCTCTATACTTGCACTGCAACTGTCATTCTGCACCGTTCCAGGTGTGTATGGCTTATCCTTGGGCCGATTCCTTTGGCACCACGTAGCCACAGAAGATCGTAATAGACTATGTTCCCACAACGGGGATCAACGCATTCGGCACACACTTTGAGAAATCTGGTGTGTGTGTGATAATGGGTTTAGATATATCGGATATCATACCTTTGAGGTTGGGCCTGCGCACGCTTGTCCACGCGTCTGAGTGGGGCCCAGCACGTCACCCCTGGCCCACACTCCAACTTGCCCAACTTGGCTGTGGGGCAATTCTCGAGGGCAGCCACACGACCGCATGCAGTTCAGGCGCTGCCGCTTGTTTGCACCTCCGCGGAGAAAGGCTGATGGAGATCTGAAGCCCAATACTGCATGCAGATCGGATCGTTCATTTCCGGCACGAGGTCGTACGGCAAAGAGAAGGCCGCGAAGAGCCTTCAGGAGCTTGACCCCACAATCCTCGCGGCTCATCAGGAGCGCTTTCACGGTTCCACCCTCGCAGAGCCAAGCCCTTGCGAACTGACATGAAGTCCCAACCTTCCCAGTAATTCGCGTCAGTGATTAGAAGATGAGCCCATCGTGCAGTATTTTGCTGCACAGCGCATCTGGACGCATCCTCGCGGTGAGAAGAAATTCAGTGAAGGTCATAGTGGCTCCCACTCGCGCATGCGGTATTTGCGAGGTGGTGTGATGTGATATCAGCGTTTCAGTGGAATTTGCCGCATTTGAACCGCACTTGGATTCACTGCATAAGCACTTGGGCGGTCAAATTGCAATGAGTTACTGGTGGGTAAGTATACCAGTATCTCATACTAGTGGGGAAGTATACGGAAGTATGAACGCTTTGTATACAGAGAGTTGTGCGTTGCGGATAACACATGTAGCACTCGTGAATGATACCACTACCACTGAATGCAAACGCGCTTGTTGTTATATTTGGGTGGCATTGGTGAAAAACAGTCTTTTATTGTGGAGCACCGTCAAGGGACCCTTGCACTGCTGAATAGTGATCGCCATGCCTCGGAGCATACCGATGTTTAAGCCATGTATGAGGTTGCAGCTGGTCCCCGTGACATAGAAGCGATGAGTGAAGCCCTTGTGGGTGCCGCACGCAGATCAAAGTGCCCTTACAGACTTTCTGCATGAGTGGGAGCCGTCTGTCTGAAAAATGATGCCGACGAATCACAATCAACGGACGTCCAGACGTTCATTATGGCATGAGGACCTGATGACATTGCGAAACATTAAATTTGTTGACAGTGACATCTTTATTTGGTTTAGGAGCGATTGGGATATGCGATTAAAATGACCTCTCAACACTTTGAGCCATCAACTGACTTCAGTCATCTCAACTAGTTTCTGTAGCTATGCCAATGTGCGTATGCCCGTGCCACAACGCGAACTTGTGCGTTGAGCTCGTACACAGAGATCTTCCGTTTTGATAATTGCTGCAGGTGCTTCGTTATTGATGCGTGCACTTAGTAACTTACATTATGTCCAAGCATTGTATATTGTAAAACTTTGTAAAGCATATGAAACAGGATGGAGCACTATTCAATGACACAAGTGACGGTATCGAAAAAGTTGCTATTGGAAAGTTTCTTATCGGGTCAATCTGGACCCTCTCGGGGTGTCATATAAGTCTCACCATTGCAAATCAATGCCTTAAGGCCCATGGGAGTCATCAGGCTCGTCCAATGGTTATCCAGTTTCATGATCCTATAGATCTTACTGCCCTTAGGCGTGTCAGGTGTCGTCCAATAACAGCTGTCGAAATCAAATAATGATCAATCGCATTATCAGCAGGCTTATTGTAATACTGGTCGTGTAGTAATACCCGACCTTCACGACCATGACTAGTATATTGGCCTTACTGAACGGTACTTGGTAGGAGTACAATGCACTGGATTGTAGAATAATGGCAGTGAGGCGGTGCAACGCTGCAAACTATTCAGTAAGAGTAGAACCGATAATGACAGATCGGGGTGCATGGTTTTGGTTGATCGAGGAACAGGTGCGGTAAGTGCAAAAGAAAAACTGTAAAAAGTCAGCCAGCCTGAAAATGATCAATGCAATTAGTACCTCAATATGGCATCGGAGTGTGCTATATCAGAATGTATGATAATATGTATATATGCATTGTAAGTGTGCAGCAAGCGCTTGTGTAATGCCCACATATTGTACAACAAGTAGTTTGTGACGGGTGCGGCAAGCCATGCAGATGTTAGTTTAAGGGTAGGGTGCCGTGAGTTTTCGGCCAATTTATTTTCATATTTAACAGATAAAAACTAATTTTGTTGAAAGCATAGACGGTAGACTAAAACCAAAACCAATGTACCCTACTATTTGTTTTAATTGCATTGGATCGTTAGAACCCGTAGAAGAAATACAATGGGAAATTCTTAATCTATGAATTTTCAGTTGTTCAAATTTTGGCACTATGGTGTCTCCAATCAAAGATCTTGAATAACCGAAAATTCAGTTACTTCATGGTCTCCCACATTCTAAATTCTTTCTAACTGACACTCCGACCTATCTATAGAAACTGGTTAATATATTGGATATTATGGTGCTACATATTCTTTTTACAAAGATTTATCTTCAATTTTCTGTAAAATACGAAAATTATTGTGTAAATAAATGGGTCGAAACAAAAATGAAACCTAACAGCACCCTATCCCTAAGCATAGAATAGTTTAACTAAAGTCTGATTGAGTATCCCTAAAGTTGGACAATACAGCCGGATACCCTTCAAAGGGCTGGATATTCAGGCAACAGTGAGATTTTGGGTATACTTGCAGGATCCTGGTAAAAATTGAAGACTATTCCATTCAACACATCTATCAACCTCGATTTTGAATCCTCCCTCATTTTGGGAGTCGCTTGACCTTCAGCATGCATACTCAAACCTCTCCCCAGTTTCCCCCGTCTATTTTCCTGTGATTTATTGCTCATAACCCCTGAAATCGCACAACTATCCAAACTCCCGCATCCGGAGTTGTAAGCATACCTATTTGGCCAAGTGTGGAACGAACCAGGTGTATCAGGCGGGTTCATTCTCCTAACTGCTCCATGATCAATGCACAAAGTTTTCTCTTAGTCAAACACGTGTTCTCCAAAAGACTTTTCTGAATGTTGTCCCCTGCAACTTCAACAGTGTTTACTGAGCCGATGGACCTTTTTACCAACTGATAAACTGCAAGGCTGTTTTACGCACAGTTGTGGAGGCAATCCTTCTGTAATTACATAAAACCAGGATGAAAGGGCAAGGGTGAAGGGTGTTCTTCCCATCAAACTCAGAAAATCGGCAAGGTATTCAGTATTCATGCACAAGGATATTTCACAGATGAGAACAGCAAAGCTTGAGAACTTTTTAACTGGCTAGATACATTCGAATACTGGGTTATTCTTCCTTAAGAACAACAAACGCCAGCAAGGCCTCCCAAACACAAACCAAAATATATCTAACCCAGCTCAGTTTCGAACAAAATAATTAACGGTTCTGCTCAGGAAGACCAGTTGGCGGCTTTCACTTATTGCGTGGTGAAGGTCAAGTTGTTGTTTAACCAAGTCCGCAATAAAACGTTGTATTCTCGATGCTTAGCGATACAAGCTTTCCACCTGCCAATAGTTGCACAACCTTCAGGGCTAATACAAGGCCAGAACTGCAAAATCAAACACCACTTCAAAGGGCAATACAAATGTTACTTTTCCTCCCAAGGAGCGGAGGAGTGCTTCAAAAGCACCTGCAGGTTCTTGGCTATCTCTGTTTCCCATCGATCGCCATTGGCCAGCAATTTCTCCTTGTCATACAAAAGTTCCTGAAAGAAACAGCAACGTGAGATACTAGAAAGCCAGCAAAGTGCCTGGGAATAAAAAGGAACCAAAAGATGAGCAACGCAAAACTGCCAAAAAAGAACCGGGCAGCACGACCGTATGTTACTCGTCCTGAAGGTTTTCAATTCCATATAACAAAACAGAGGGGTAAAAACAGCTAAACTTTCGAGGATGCGCTTGCAGAGATAGGATTTACTTCGCGGGTCTCAGTGGAGAACTCAGCGTTGGGACCTTCCACAATTGCGTCCACTGGGCAGGCTTCTTGGCAAAAGCCACAGTAGATACACTTGGTCATATCAATATCATACCTGCAGCCGTTTCGAGAAGCGACAATTCAATATCACTTCAAAATAGAGGTTAAAAAAGTCACCATCTCGATACGTCTGTCGCTGAGCCAAAATATCTTTCGTGAAAACCAATACTAAACTCGAAGGTAAGGGGGAAGTAACGACTCCTGAATAAACCGACTGCAGTGTAAGACTGAAATTTTGCCTTGTGGCCCTATTGCCTGGTATCTGCAACGCTCTGACATTTCCAAGCGCTGTCCTTCGCAAACGATAGCTGCGCCTCTTTTCCTCGAGGAATGTGTCTTCTTCTCTACCAGGAGCTGCTCACTTTCCCCATATTTGAGGTGCATACTTGAAAAATCGAAAACTCGCTTTCAAATCTCATAGCCACTCAGGTGATTCTGTTAAGCAGTTATATGCAGGTTTCAACACCGAGATCGGCTGTGGGGTTCATACGTGCACAGAACGTTGTGTCAGCGGTTCCAACTCACCGAGTTGTCCGACGGCTACCATCCTCACGTTCCTCAGCATCGATTGTGATCGCTTGAGCCGGGCAAACCTATTCAACCGGTGTATTCTCTCAGCAGAGTAAAGAGTTTGGAACCGGCGATAAAAGGGGCATCACGTCCGTGCTGAAAGGATATGTGCTGCGATCGCAGCGAGTTTGGGACATTCATTGCATTCGTTTTGTACATTTTGGCCGTGAGAGAAAAATCACGAAACTTACCGCCTCGCAGAGCTTGCAAGCAATGCAACGTTCTTCGCCACTAGCATAGCGTCGCAAGACGTGCTCACCGCGGAAGCGGGGGCTGAGAGGTCCCTTCTCGAAGGGGTAGTTGATCTGAGAAAAAACCCTGTAAGATTTCTATCGCGAAGAGTAAAACCGATGAAGCAGGAGGAAGGAAAAAACTGCGCACCGTGACTTTGGGCTCAAAAAAAGTCTTCATGGCCAAAGACATTCCACGCAACATCTCGGTAATCATCAAGGTGTTTGCGTTGGCATCCAAAACTGCAAAGATTATAAAACGCTTTGACAGTAAGAAGCCATGTGGGTAGCACTCAGAAAATAAAATACTTTGAAAGAGAACGCCTTTCTAGCAGTAAGCCCTACTTTCAGCTGTCGTCTTCGGCACGCTCGTGTCTGTATACGCATGCTTATTCCCAGCATATCCCGTGGTACCTGCCGATATGGTCGCATAGTCATAAACCAGAAAGGTGAAGTCGAAGGCAGTGCAAAATGCAACTGATTGGAACCCCTACCAAAGGAAGTTGGCGTAGCCGAGTGGAAAAGCTTCGCGCCTCCCACACAAGTACGGGACACTTTCCACTTAGAAGCACACTCCATTGCAAATCGGCGCATCATTGTTCTATGCTCTTGCTCAAATTAAACCACTATGTCCAAACAGAATGTGAAAATTGCCAATTTGGGGCCTTTCCTCTTCAAGGAAAACTTCTGAAAACTTCTGTCTGCATCTGTCGACAGACGAGAGTTGCGGAGCGAGGCGAGGCGTGGTTGGACACTTCCGATCGCGCTCGATTGTCGATATTACTTATATATAGGGGGTACGTAAACGTACAGGTGGGGAAAAATATTCCCCAATCTTCGTGAACGATGAACGTATAAACTAAAACTTTGAAAACAACCCAATACCCCCTTATCTTAGACCGATACCCTATTATTTGTGTTTCACTTATGCTATCACAACAAACAATATATCGTTGTGTTCGTCTATAAAAGCCCTTTATGTATGCAAAGTTTCATTCGAAAAGACCTCGTGACTCAAAAGTTATTCACGGTCAACATACCCTATTATTTACGGCTCGTATATAGCCACAAGAAATGGGTATCAGATTTTGGGTTTCACTTATGCTATCACAACAAACAATATATCGTTGTGTTCGTCTATAAAAGCCCTTTATGTATGCAAAGTTTCATTCGAAAAGACCTCGTGACTCGAAAGTTATTCACGGTCAAGATACCCTATTATTTACGGCTCGTATATAGCTACAAGAAATGGGTATCAGATTTTGGGTTTCACTTATGCTATCACAACAAACAATATATCGTTGTGTTCGTCTATAAAAGCCCTTTATGTATGCAAAGTTTCATTCGAAAAGACCTCGTGACTCGAAAGTTATTCACGGTCAAGATACCCTATTATTTACGGCTCGTATATAGCCACAAGAAATGGGTATCAGATTTTGTGTTTCACTTATGCTATCACAACAAACAATATATCGTTGTGTTCGTCTATAAAAGCCCGTTATGTATGCAAAGTTTCATTCGAAAAGACCTCGTGACTCGAAAGTTATTCACGGTCAAGATACCCTATTATTTACGGCTCGTATATAGCCACAAGAAATGGGTATCAGATTTTGGGTTTCACTTATGCTATCACAACAAACAATATATCGTTGTGTTCGTCTATAAAAGCCCTTTATGTATGCAAAGTTTCATTCGAAAAGACCTCGTGACTCGAAAGTTATTCACGGTCAAGATACCCTATTATTTACGGCTCGTATATAGCCACAAGAAATGGGTATCAGATTTTGGGTTTCACTTATGCTATCACAACAAACAATATATCGTTGTGTTCGTCTATAAAAGCCCTTTATGTATGCAAAGTTTCATTCGAAAAGACCTCGTGACTCGAAAGTTATTCACGGTCAAGATACCCTATTATTTACGGCTCGTATATAGCCACAAGAAATGGGTATCCGATTTTGGGTTTCACTTATGCCTATCACAACAAACAATATATCGTTGTGTTCGTCTATGCAAGACCTTTATGTATGCAAAGTTTCATTCGAAAAGACCTCGTGACTCAAAAGTTATTCACGGTCAAGATACCCTATTATTTACGGCTCGTATATAGCCACAAGAAATGGGTATCAGATTTTGGGTTTCACTTATGCTATCACAACAAACAATATATCGTTGTGTTCGTCTATAAAAGCCCTTTATGTATGCAAAGTTTCATTCGAAAAGACCTCGTGACTCGAAAGTTATTCACGGTCAAGAAACCCTATTATTTACGGCTCGTATATAGCCACAAGAAATGGGTATCATATTTTGGGTTTCACTTATGCTATCACAACAAACAATATATCGTTGTGTTCGTCTATAAAAGCCCTTTATGTATGCAAAGTTCCATTCGGAAAGACCTCGTGACCCAAAAGTTATTCACGGTCAAGAAACCCTATTATTTACGGATAGTATATAGTCATAAGAAATGAGTATCCAATTTGACTAGGGCTTACTCATAATTTCGTCAATACATAGTCATGCGATAAGTATGGCTCCAGAAATTATTGAACATATCAATCTTGTTATCGTTTGTTTACCAACTGTTGATTTATCAGATTGATACATATGAAGCATGTCACTTTTTTATTTTGACAAGTGAAACACTTCTAAGTTGCGGGTTTTAACATACGCATATTCACTTATACAGATGCAAGATGATCAAACAGTTTGGAGGGGTTGTTTTCTACATTTGTTGCGAGTTGAACAATGAAAATATTACAAATTTGTTCATTTTGAAAGGGCCAAACCCACATATGCGCGTGGGGTTGGTAAGGGTGGAAATTCGCCCTCCTCCCACTTGTCTACTTGGGGATTATATACATCTATTGTGCTTAATCCTTCACCCTCAGCATCATTTCCCCCAATCACAAAAATTCTGCCATCTACCACGATTGCAAGATAGACCTGTTCTTGCCCTACGCAAAGATGCCACCTGTGTCCAGGTATCGCTGCCGATGTCATACTTCTCAACAGAACTAATCACTACATTGGGGATGTCCTCTTCAAATGTTACCCCTCCAATGACATACAAACTTTTGTTCAAGCCCACTATCGCGAAATCGGTTCGGTCAAAATTGAATCCCTTACCTTTTGACCATTTGTCTTCTTCTGGGTCATAAATTTCAATGCCAAGGAAGTCCACGATGTACAAGCGATCCTCTAGAGCAACCGCTCTAGTGTAACCAGTGCTTTTCTCTTCGGGCAATTTTGAGGAAATGTCGTACCAATAATCGTACTTAGGTAGGTTATGGTGATACTTTTCAATTGTCAAGTGTTCACTTTCTTCCTCCTCGCGTATCCTCGTGAGTATCCTAGAACTGCATATAGCTCTCCTTTCAGAACCACGACTTCTCCCTCCTCGCGCATTGCATTGAGGTTGGCCATCGTTTTCCACTTCTTGTACCATAGGTTTAAACGCTCTAGGCTATTGCCATTGCGTGCGAGACCAACTACGTAGATGTATCCATTTAATGTGACAGCGTTAACTCTACGATTTCGACGAGATGGCAAGGGTGTGGAAGTTGTCCAAACTTTCTTAGACAAGTCTAATGTTTCTACAATCGAAGTTGGTTTTGTATGCACACCGCCAATGACGTATATACTTGAAGCTTGCGTAAAGGAATTATTCTCACTACTTCCAACCTTACATTTTGGCAGTGCGTTTCGCTTGGAGATATACCTTTGTTTGTTTTGCGCAACTATTCGACGTTTCTTTTGCTCATCGGTCCAAATATTTCGGCAAGCCCTCTTAAAATTTCCCTTATCAAGGTGTTTTAAAGGATCTATGGTACCGTATTTTTCTTGAACCACTTGAATTTCTCGACTTTCTGAAGTTTCCGAGGTAACGTGACTTTCGTGACGAGTTTCCATAACCAATGAAAACCTATTTCAACACAAACGAATGCTCTTGACAAAAGCTGGATATCTTTCTAATATGAAATGATGAATATGCGTATACATCGATACATATTTCAAATAAATTCATTGGCGTCTGCAAGAGGGCCAACTGCTGCTGTTCCGAACAGTTCTGTACTGTTCAGAACTTCCCAGAGAAGATGCGTAAATTGTGACACACGACAGTAAAAGCTAAAACGAGACAAGTAGACGTCACATCGACAGGCGAAAGTAGAAGCTTATTACGGTGTCACGTGTAAACAGTTCAACAGTTCACAGTTACAGTCGACGAGTCGAGTGCTTGACACAGTGTGTCACGTCATCGTCAATTCACAATTGTGATTATCACGCGACCGGCGACGCGCGCGACGCGACGGAAGAATCGATGACGCTGACGATGACGATGCGTTGACGCTCGGTCGTTCGGAATCGAAAAATGTATAAATCCCCGATCTCAGATCTGAGAAGTCGTCCATCGATCGCATACCTGGTATCGATTAATCGATATCCTTTATAAGCAATTGCGGGTCTAACCAATTTGTAAATATTTCGGGAAACCGTCTCCTCATAAATTTATTTATATTTTCTACAGTGTCCTTAAAGCTTAGTGCGCAGTACGACGTGTCATGTCACGATGACTTCTACGCTCAGCCAATAGAAGGTTAAGGATTTTACATGAATTTCAGTTCGCACTGTTAAGGATTTTTGCATGTGACACGATGTGTCACAGTGTCACTGTAATGTTAAGGCCTTGCTGAGCAATGCTAAGGCCTTGCATGAATTTTGCTTGACCACATTTCAGATTTCTTAGATGTTAGAAGGGACGATCTTAAGATTTGACATTTCCCCCCAATATATATTCACGTTGTAACATAACAGTTACGCTGTGAATATATAAATTTGACACTGTAACTTGACTTCAAATTTATATATGTATGTCTTCAAATTATATATATATATATATATATTTCCACGCTCAGCCAATGGAATGTTGAGGATTTCACATGAATTTCTGTTCGCACATGTTCGCACTGTTAAGGATTTTGCATGAATCTCAATTCCCACTGTTAAGGATTTTGCATGAATTTTAGTTTGTGACAGTTCGCACTGTTAAGGATTTTGCATGAATCTCAATTCCCACTGTTAAGAATTTTGCATGAATTTCAGTTTGTGGCAGTTCGCACTGTTAAGGATTTTTGCATGAGCAGTGTTAAGGCCTTGCATGAATTTTGCGTGACCACATTTCTTAGAAAGAGGGGGACAATCTAAAGATTTTTCCCCAATATTTATTACTTGTATGATATCATACAAGTAATATACAGTAAACACTCAGTATTAAGGAATTCACCGTTAAGGAATCAGCCTGTTTGGGGGTCACGATTTTAGTGATTTGGCTGGCTGGACCAAAAAAAATAAGGAAGAGGTCCGAAATAAGGAAGGCCGTCGCTGGCTGACATGCTTTCGGCAATCTTAAAATAAGGAATTGACGCTGGCATAGCTTGACGCGGTGCACATGGCTAATTATTGCACATGGCATTAGGCAATTGCAGGCAAGTTCTGATAGTATGCCGTCCTTCATGTCCGTGTGAAGCTCTCTAAGCTGTTGCCTACTCGCTGGGTCCATTTTATCACTTCGAAAAAACAGCACACAATTTTCTCGAAAATTTCAGTTTGTAAGGCTGAGGAAGATAACGAATGGCGTTGGCTGGCTCATGAATCGCGTTCCTTCTAATGAACGAATTCATTAGTTACGTCGGCGCCGGCGGGGGTCACGATTTTAGTGATTTGGCTGGCTGGAGCCAGATCTCTGTTTCATTAAATATGAGTGTCTACTGTACTATATTACTCTGGCTGAGACCACGAGCCTCCGGACGCGATTTTTTCACTTTTTTATGGATTTTTTTATTTTTTTGTATTACACCGGAGGCTCTGGTACTTTTCGCGTGAGGCCAAAAAAAAGGTTCTCCGAATGCTTCAAAAACTTCACCGTTCCGAGAATGTGGTTAGACAAGCAGAAGTTCTGCTTGGAGCAGGGTCAAAAAGTCATCAGGCTCTTCACAAACACTGGAAACAGGTTTTTTACAGTAAACTCTGGCAGACAGCAAAACTGTAAATCTTACAAAGTGCATAACTTTTCAACGAATGCTCTATTTTCGATCATCTAACCATCATTCCAAACTAGATTTCCACCCCCATGTCGAGTATGCGCGTGGTTACCTTAAATTTCATATCTAGGCATATGAAGTATCTCGCCTCCCGGTCCCTAGTGGAGTCAAACACTCCCACTTTCGGAATCAACCGCGATGTTGCGCTAATATGTTGACACGTATATCGATTTCACCTGACATGTCGATATATAAAATCATATAGATATTGATAATGTTCACTTCAACGAGTTACATACTTTTTCTAGCCTTCTGACTTCGGCTACGCGCCGTGGTCGGTACTACCGGTGTCCTCTGTCTTTCTCCTTTTCTTTGAAGTCGTATGTTCCCTTACCCTGCAAATGTCGCACTTGCTATCGCAATTCGCCTTTCCGATGTTCACATCTCCAAAATACATTGCTATCTTCTTGTGGCGGCACATCTTTTTCTCGTCACGATATTCCTTCATGATTTTCAAGCGTTCATGATGGTAGATATATGGTTCGGCGGTAATATATATCTAACTGGTGAGATAAACCCTGAGTTAAGGGTTACGGAATCAGAACGGTAAAAGTCTCAGATTGATAAAAGAGATACACATAAATACTAACGGGTGTTTCCCGTCTACTGGTGACGGTCACCCAGCCTACTATAGGAAGTGACAAGTGACAGATTTGACTGTCGGTGTGTCACATCCAGCACACCACCTAGAGTGGTGACCGGAGCTAGTAGCGAACGAAGCAAACAAACTCCCTACTCAACTTCAGGAGGAAACTGTAGCACAACTGGGGGCCTGTACTCTTGGTCAGGGCGGTCCCAGGTCACAGCAAGATTGTCAGATACTGCTGTTACTTTGCTAAAACCCTAAACATAGCTCAAATCCAGAGAGCCCTTCCGCACATCTAGGAGGTTACACTGTAGCCAACTCCCAGGCAGGCACGGTGTGACTAAATCTAGCCACTAGTAGTCTTCGGAGCTCTCTGCCCGGCTCGAAGCAGCGTGACTGTGAAGCAGTTGCCGGCCCCCGGGGCCGGTGATGAATCATTCGTAGAAAAAATTGACGAGTTCTCGATCACGGGAGGCTGCACCGCACCGGGATGCTGCCAAGTGCTGCCCGACGGTGGAGCCTCGTCATCTGAAGATGAAGCCGGCGACAGCGGAGGGCCGTCCACAAACAACTCGGCAGGCGGTGGCGGTCCGGGATGCCTCGGCATCGGAGCCATGTAGAGGCCCTGCCGTCTCTGCTCCCGCCGTTGGCGACGAGGCGGGATAGCACACGCCACGCCATGAACCATGTCAGCCGGCGAAGCCCCCGTAGCCGGGACCGCCGAGGTAGTCCACGCAGCACCACCGACCGGTGGAGCCGTGTATGTGCGCGCATCGGCACCACCGACACCGGCAACGGCGTGCGGTGCGGCGGCGGCACAAATCACTAAGAGTGCGCACACCAAGGAGGAAGTGAGGAGAGATCTCGCGAACCTCGGAATGCCGTTCCCGCAGCCGTACCGCGGCCGCGGCAGTGCCACCGAGTGATCCTCGCCGCCATCGTCGTTCGTGGTGCAAGTTGCGGGCTTGCAGTCGATCACGCGTTCCGGCTCTCCAACCGCGGAGAGTAAATTCATGCTCGGGGCCGGCTCGTCGGGCACCAATGCAACCCCCGTGCCTTCAATGAAGTCGGCAAACGTGCGGGTGACGGGAGGGCAGAAGGGGTTTGGCGGACCGGTCGCAATCCTCCTCGGACTCAACCGACGCGGGCGGGGAGTGTGCGGGTGGCTCCGACACCACCGGCAAGTCGGCAGTGAAGGTGTTGATGTTGAATGTGGAAGCTCCAGTCGCGTGCGCCATCTCAGAGAACTCGGCGACGGCGGACACGAGGACCTCACCGTCCTCCTCGCAGAACGAGCACGCGGAGAGATCGGTGAAGACCTTCGGCTTCCCGCCCGCAAGCATGCAGAGGGCGTCGAATTCCACGGGGTCGTTGTTGTCGATGGCGTGTTGGAACTTCGCGGCCAACACGGAGCTCTCGGCCTCCTCGGCGAAGGCGAAGGCCGAGAGTCCGGTCCTGCCCCCGTTCGGGCAGTCCCGGTGCCAGTGTCTCGCCTTCCCCTTAGCACATACCTGATTTTGGCAGTACGGGATGGTCGCACCGCTCTCGCGGTGGAAGGCCACCTTTCGTGAGACGGATTGGGACCAATTTCCCCCCTTGGGGAGGGGCGAGGCTGCGAAACGGGTCTTAATGCGGCGGTCCGGCTTGTCCGCGCGAGGAGTAAACCCCCGCGGAGCCGGTCCGGACTCGGCGGTGTCGAGGAATGCGGCCAATTGACGTTTTAAGTCGAGGACCATCGTCCTCAAGTCCGCGAGCTCACCGGTTCCACCCCCTACGAATTTAGGAATCGTAGGTAGGGCCATGTTTGCCTTGTATCTACCTTGTGTCTGGAATGGCCAAAAACCACGACCAGACATGGCCATGTTTGGGCGGTTTTTCCGCGGCGCAACACAGCCCAAGTAGGGCCATGTTTGGTCGTGGTTTTTGGCCTTACTTACCCCTTACTTACCTTGTACCTACCCAATGTCTAACGCACCATACGTACGCACGTGAATGCATGAATCACTTAGACATTGGGTAGATACAAGGTAAGTATGGCCATGCTTATACATAAACAAGGGTAAGTAGGGCCCTACCTATCATGTATATGTACTCAAGTACAAGGTAAGTATGGCCATGTTTATACATAAACAAGGGTAAGTAGGGCCCTACCTATCATGTATCTATACTCAAGTACAGGGTAAGTATGGCCATGTTTAGACATAAACAAGGGTAAGTAGTGCCCTACCTATCATGCATCTATACTCAAGTACTGAGGATCAGACATTGCCATGTACATCTTTGGAGACTGTCCATAGTAAGGACTAAATAAGCGTAATAGCCCAAAAAAACAGATTCTAAAAATATTTTTTTCCAATGTTTTCAAGTACAGCCCAGGTACAGGGTAGGTATTGCCCCCTACTTACCCCTTACCTACCCAATGCCCATACTGACCTAACTTTGAGGTGCTGTAACAGGAAGCGTAAAATGTTTTTTCAGTTAAATCTTTGGAGACTGTCCATATTAAGGACTAAATAAGCGTAATAGCCCAAAAAAAACAGATTCCAAAAATATTTTTTCCAATGTTTTCAAGTACAGCCCAGGTACAGCCCAGGTACAGCCCAGGTACAGCCCAGGTACAGGGTAGGTATTGCCCCCTACTTACCCCTTACCTACCCAATGCCCATACTGACCTAACTTTGAGGTGCTGTAACAGGAAGCGTAAAATGTTTTTTCCGTTAAATCTTTGGAGACTGTCCATAGTAAGGACTAAATAAGCGTAATAGCCCAAAAAAACAGATTCCAAAAATATTTTTTTCCAATGTTTTCAAGTACAGCCCAGGTACAGCCCCAAGTACAGGGCAGGTACCGAGTAGCACAACTTTGAGGCCTCAAAAAGTGAGGTAACCAAAGCCATTCCACCCAAAACTTCGCTCCATATGTCTTACATCGACCTAAACCATCGATATCAACAATAAAAAACAAACTATCGGAAACTTCATTTCACCCGATTTTGGCTGGTTTTGCCATTTTACTGCCGACATTGCCCAAGTAGGGCCCTACTTGGCTCGAAACACAAGGTAAACACAAGGTAGACACAAGGTTCTAAATTTGTAGGGACCGGAGTCATCGGCGTCCCCCCCCCATGAAATGCGTGCCGTGGGAGTAGCGGTGTGCGGACGCCGTGGCGGTGCCCGCCCGCACGTGCTCGGAGTAGCATTCACGCACCCATTGCTGAATCGTGAGGAGGTCGTGAGCGGCTCGTTGATCGTGGAGGAGCAACCGTGACACCACCGGTTGGTAGAAGACGGTGTCGAGGGACTTGATGAACAGCGCCTTCACGTCCTCATCGTGGAGAGTCGCCCGCATTCTCGCAGCCTTCAGAGCGGCGTTGAAGTCGCTGATCTTGTCATGCGGGTCCACGCCCGCAGAGATGCGGATGCCCAACATGTCCGCTTGACCCTGAAAGGGGTCACCCGCCGGGATCATGCGGCGGGCAAACTCAAGCAGTACCCGCTTACCGTCGCTCGGGAATGTGGAGTGCGAGGAGTCCATCCAGTCAGCTGCGGGTGACGTCGGGTCAACCATGAGCTCAAGCGCGGAGAACAACAAGGCGTTGGCCTCCACGCGGACGGGAAGGGTAGCATTGTCCAGCAGGAAAAGGGGTGCAAAACCAATGTCCTCCGTGACAAATGCCGTCTGCAGCGCAGAGACCATCCTGGCGAAGAGCGCTGACGCTTGGCATTCAGTCCCTGAAAATCGCCCGCTCTTGTCCTCGAACAACTTCTGACGAACGGACTTGGAGACCTTCATGTCGAAGTGCTC